>SMOB01000053.1:0-18089 GCA_007388105.1 Coniochaeta prunicola
CAGAAGCATCTGATTCAACTATTTCCGATGTTATTATAGTTAGTTCGTAGTGTTGTTGCGTTTTAATTGAAGATGGTTGTTGTCGGGTAGTAGAGAAATTGACCACTCGCTTATATTGACCACTCGCTTATAAAATACGTAAATCCTTTTTGGCACACCTTTCGAATGTCACGGACCTGGTGCAAGTTTAGACTCTAGTCTGATGGCGAGATTATTTGTCTCAAGGAGGGCATGACTTCGTGAAATGTATGGAAACATCCCGACCTGCTTAGTGAGTATGTCACAGCCAGAGACCTTTCTCATCTGTGCCCGGTGAGCCACGAACGAATTCCTCTAATCGAGTAGATGAATAAGGCGATATATTAGGTTCGAGACTTGCTATTGCACTCGAGTTAGGACAAGGCACACCCAGACATGCACACGGCCTTCGGCCGCATCCCTTACAGATCCATCCAGCTCGCCCTCATTATCTCTTTTGTCAAGTCTAAGTGACATCAGACCGCCCTCTGAAGAACCGAGAGACCTTCTATCATTACACTGGCCCAAAACAAGGAACAGAGAACCTTCCATCCGCTGTAAGCCGTTGTGGCCTTGTGCCGCCACAGAGCCACATGCCTACGACACAACAGGGCCACTTTTCATGGATCAAGAGCAATCACTCTGCTTATTGCTTTTGACGGTGGGCAATGGACAGCTTGCTGGAAGTCCCGGGAAACGACCAAAAATGATTCAGAATCGCGGAATTGAACAGGCGGAAGGAGGAAATAACGAGTCTGCCGAAGGTTTAAACCCTCTCCCGAACGCTGCGGGCATCGAACCTTTCACGTCTAATGGCGAGCGGCAGAGCTGCTGAACGTTTCCCAGGTCGGACCTCAGGTTCTTCCCCAGCCGTCCAATACCGATACCGAAAGGCCTGGGATGGACGAAAAGCCCGTGGTTGGTCAACTACTGCTCTGAGCAGAGAAGAGATGAGCATGCAGGAAGAACCCCAGCTCAGGAGGAAATTGGTTCAACACTCGGCTTCTGAGATCAGGTAATGTTTTCCTGGTAAAGGGAGTAATATAGTAAGCTGAAGTAATCCAAAGTGTAGCCCGGCCCCACGCAATTACTGCCCGTATGCTCGAACATATTTTCCTTGGCTGTTGCTCTGCGGCTGGCGAACACATCCGATGTACCGCACCTCACCGTAAGATTGGGCCAACGGCCTTCGAGGGATTGACAGCCACAAAGCTTATTGTGTTTTGGAAGACAAGAATACTACGTTTCAGCCCTACGATTACCACCGACATACTACCTTATATTTATATCTCCTTGGCCTTATGACCAAGCCCTTAGGGCTGAAACGATTCGTATTCTCGACTTACCGCCGAGGCTTGCTCGTGAGTGCGGAGTCCATAGAACGATAGCATGTCTACAACTCAAAGCTTGTTCATCTCTCAAGTAGTTTCTGTATTAGCCACCATATCCCACGCCGTGAGCTTACTGTGGCTGCGAAGGCTGCTCTCCGCCACTCTCTTCGATCGGCTGTGTTGTCAGTCGGGTCATTCGTGTCAGGCACATATCCATCTTGATACCCAAACTGGTACACTTCGGCAACACTCGTCATGAGACAATGCCACCACCGAAGTGTCATGGCACCGAGAGCCACAGCAACCCAGACCAAAAACTTGTGAAGATCATAGAAGACAAGGGCCAAAGTAACTCCCTTGACGGATATATAAACCCTCATCGCTCCTGTATTCGGCGGACATCTCCACACATCATCAAACACCAAGACTCCAAGCAATACCAGCTCTTCTTCATATTTCGTCGATCCAACAAATAGACTTACACTTCGCAGCACAAACAAACAAGTTAGCAAACATGAAGCCTACCGCCGCCTTTGCCTCTGTTCTTGCCCTCGCCCTGAGCGCCTCGGCAACGCCCGTCCAGGCACTAGGCAAGCGCGTTTCCCCCATCGTCATCAGCGAGTTCACGCTGTTCTCGACGGCCAACAACTGCGCCGCCGCCGACGCCATTACGACCCATACCTTCTACAAGGGGTACGACTCGGACCTCTGCCACCCGGTGGGCGAGCTCACTGGCGGCATTCCTGCCTTTGGAGTTAGTGAGATCGACGGCGATAAGCGGTGCCAGTGTAAGTTCTTTGTTTCTGATTCTGGATCTCGATGGAGAGACCCGTTTGGTAGACTAGAGAGACTTTGTGGACTAACGACCGGACGATGCAAAGTGACCGTCTTCGAGAAAGGCAATTGCTCTGATGCGGGCATCCCCATCGGTATCACGCCTCCCCCGCAGCCCGGCTGCTTCTCTGATGCTGCAGGCATCAAGGCGTTCAAGGTCCAGTGCCCGTGGTGGAACTAGGGGTGTTACCCCTTTCCCGGCTCGGATCGGTATGCCATGGTGGTGGCGGTGATGGGTGGAACAGTGGCATGTCGAGTCCGCTGTCGGTTTGAGTTTGTGATGGAATGAGATAGAAATACGTCTCTTCTGGAACGTTATTCTTGTGAACGGGGTGCTTGTTGCATTTAGAATAGAGGGCCAGGAGCTTTTGTGTTGGCGTTATGTTGAGTTAGACATCATTCCTTAAATAACAGACCACCGCGCGGTCGGCTTCATGCACTTTACTCTGTTGTGAACATTACCATATGGCGCTGCTACTATACTCACGAAAGCACGGTGAGACTCGGAGGGTATCCGATGTCTCTGCCTTCTCGAGGTAAGGGGTAACATGCTGTATGCTGCTACCCAAAGCTTTCCTCTTTTGGGCTTCGGCGTTGAAGGGCGCGAAATTGGCTGAAGTCATTGCCCTTCCGGGATTGATAGTGTGCCGATCTCACAGGGTGTGATGGAGAATCTTAAACCTTAAAGCAACCTCGTTCTTCAGAAACAATGACGATCCATCATTACCGCATGGCGAGCGATTGCAATCGGCGGGGGTCATCTGCTTGCGATGGCTGTTTAATGTATCGATTCTTAGAGTGCTTTCAGTCAGGGTAAGTACCTACCTTAGGTAAGGTAGCCTGGAAAAGCGGTGGGTCTGGGGCTTACTCCGTTTGCTGTGTAAGGTACTGTACCTAGGTAGACACAGGTGCGGATTCTCCTCACCTCGGTTTAGCGCCACTGCATTCAGTGATGCTCTAAATGTTTGAGCATGTGAAGTCCGTCGTTATTTTCAAACGGTGGACAATTTCCAGAGTACCCGACGTGGGTACCTGTAATGTGGGAGGCTGCGACACGCCGTCATCCACTTATTCAACCCACCTTCATGACATCACCAAAGGTTGTGTCGATGGGCAAAAGTCCCAAAAGTGACCAGCGTTTTTGGTCCCCACAAGCCAGAGAGGCCGCAGCAATCCTCGGAATAAAAAGCTCCTTGAGTTCCCTCCTCACAATTGCATGATCGGCAGACCACCTCTCCAATTCCCAATCTCCACTACCGCAGACATCCGAGGGAGCCGCCAAAATGCCTATCGACGTCCCCCAAGCCGAGTCCTTGAAGGACATGTTCAGCCTCAAGGGCAAGGTCGTCATTGTCACTGGTGCGTCAGGTCCAAGGGGGATTGGCATCGAGGCCGCCCGCGGCTGTGCGGAGATGGGCGCCGACCTCGCCATAACTTACTCGTCTCGCCCCGACGGTGCCCATAAGAACTGCGAGGACCTCGTGAAGAAGTATGGCGTTAAGGTCAAGGCATACAAATGCAATGTTGGCGAGTGGACGGATTGCGAGAAGCTCGTCAGTGACGTCATTAAGGAGTTCGGAAAAGTTGACGCTTTCATTGCAAAGTATGCCATCCCCATTCCCATTCCGCATGCATTTAGGGAGTTGCGAAAGTACTGGTGCTGACATAGCCCGACAGTGCCGGCGCAACCGCCGATAGCGGTGTGGTTGACGGTTCCAAGGAAGATTGGGACCGTGTCATTCAGACCGACCTAAACGGCACAGCTTATTGCGCCAAAGCCATAGGTGCGCACTTCAAGGAGCGGGGCACCGGTTCCTTTGTCATCACCGCGTCCATGTCCGGCTTGATTGCGAATTACCCACAAGAACAGACCTCATACAACGTTGCGAAGGCAGGCTGCATCCACATGGCCAAGTCGTTAGCCAACGAGTGGCGTGACTTTGCTCGCGTGAACTCTGTCTCGCCCGGCTACATTGATACAGGCCTTTCGGATTTCGTCGACCAGAAGACGCAGAAGTTGTGGTTGGACATGATTCCCATGAACCGTAACGGCCAGGCGAAAGAGCTAAAGGGCGCCTATGTGTATCTTGTCAGCGACGCCAGTACCTACACTACAGGTGCCAACATTGTCATTGACGGAGGATACACTTGCCGGTAAAGTGTGGATATGAGTATGGCAGGTCTCAGTGCATTGGCGAGTTATCAGCATAGTTGGATCCAAATCGGAGCCATCTCTGGGACTAAGATGCAGACAATTTGGGAAGCGATGCAACCAGTCTACTCGTTCTGCCCAAGGCATTTGTTCTGCTATATAGAGCCGGCATGCCCCAATCTATGCATACATAGCAAAAGTAGCATCCTGATGAAAATGGTTCACCTGACACTTTCCTACCGCGGTCTCCTACTACACGCCATTAAGACTATATAGTTTTCATGGTCGAGATATTAATTATCTCACTCCATTTCTCCTGTTTGACTTTTCATCGGACATCCGGAGACGTTAAAGGCCCTCTATTGAGGATCAGTAGATGAGTATGGCACCATTAGTTCATAGACGTCATGGACTCAGAATTAGAGAACTTATATATTTCCGTCCCTCCAAGAGGCACGATATCTTCAAGATTATGAAGTCTTCAACTCAGTCTAACTGAACTGTTGACTGGTGTATTAAGCACATATAAGTCTACATATGAAGATGTCCTATGACATTGAGTCAGGTGAGACTTTCATGTGCTTACTACGGAGCTTGACAAGTTAACGTGCGCCTCTAATGATTTACGGCAATGCATATACGCGAAGGGTGTTCGTAAGTGACTAACTGTGAAGGAGATCATATATGATGCGATGCCGAAACTGCCAGAAGTACAAGACTTGGTGTTCTTGCCTCACCACTCTCATATGCGGGCCACTTTATACCTAGATTTCAGGTCGTGGAACATGGCCCCAAGATTCCCAGACGGAAGATCGCTGTGTTTACCAGTATATTGCAACCAAAGAACCATTAGACAAACTTAAGTTTACACGGCCCTCTACATATGTAGTCAAGGGCAGAAGCAGAGGATCCTCCGTGCAAATGCAGACATCGATGGCAGGGTCTGGCAGTGTGTAAGTGTGAGAATCTCGAACGACGATCAAGGCTCCCCGAGACGAAGCGGAGCTATATCACATGTGAGTGCGTCTATTATTCACTACTAGTGCTCGCGGTAATGGTCTGTCGAGGCCGATGTCCGAGATACTATCGGAATTAGGACGTAGCCGTCCTTGGGTCTTTTAAGCAGACGTGACCGTTTCCTGTGAACCAATTCTCGCCAGCATGTTGCCCCTTTTTTCTGTCGTAAGGACATTGGACGTGTTAACTGCACTTGACGCCGTCGCTGGAGGACTGTTTTCCCTGCGACAATACCTCGTCCGAGCCGCTCGAGTCATCTGCTGTCAACGTCTTAGAGAGGGGGAGGAAACTCCTTGGGAAATTTTACCTAGTCTTCCAGGGATAATCTCTTTCCTGTGGTTTCTGGAGAAGCAAATAAGCGATGATTACCCTCCAGGAAACCATTCCAAAAACCTAAAGCAATCTCTCGTCGTTAGGCCTAGGTAGAGAGACATTTATGTCTAGTCCAGAGCCTCATAAACCAAGTGGCAGTTTCTACTCCGTGGTTAGGGATTTGCATAGAAATCAAACGGTTCAGTCCATGGCGGCTTACTACCTATACTTAGAAGTTGGATCCTTCCAGAAAGAAGCTTGACTTGGCTATATCTGCAACTGGCATACTGCCCATGTGCCCAGAGATGCTCTCAAGTGTTATCTAGATCCGACAAGACCCTGTCACAACGCTCTTGCTAAGTGTAGCCTACCCGTCACATGTCTGACAGCATAAGTTCATGCTGCCACGCCTTGGAGGCATGGAATGGCTGGGTAACCTGGTCTTTGAGCTCAAGAAAGCCTGCCTGGTTGATAGGCCTGACATAAAACCTTTGAAAGTACATGGGTTCGCCCTATCCGTATCAAAAAAGCAGATTTCTAGTATGATTGGCAAGGTTCGCAACCAGTATCACAAGTGCAGACTTGCTAGGAGTCATTACTTACTGGAGCCGGGTTCAGTGGGCTTTAAAGAGATCTGAATCTCTGTAATCATTTCCCAGCCAGGGACGGTCGCGTGCTATCGAAAAATGATACTGTATCAAATATAAACCACAAGAAACCTTCTCGGTAGATGTACGCCTCTGGATGTACTGTATAATGCAGCCTATCTAAAGTCTACCTAAAATCTACCTAATACCTGGGTGTGGTTGATGCACTGCACTGTGTAGAGAACTGGAAAGGTAGGTACCTAGGCAAGTTACACCAATGACGAGCTACCTAAGGCCAAGGCCAGGAAACTCTCTCCGCGAGACCCACCACCAATGCCCCACCGAAGTCCACTGATGCATCACGTCACGACCAAATCGGGGGCCGATTCCAGGAGCTATTTTAAAGTACCGTCGCAGCGGATAACTTCTACCACGACACGACTGCAAGACCAGCTCTCCTCTGCACTGCCAGCCGCGTCCACCAACGATGGCTTCAGCGCAAGAGGAATCGCAGCCTGTCAAAAAGGGGCCGACACCCCTGCGGTCCATCATTGCAGGCTCGACAGCTGGTGCTGTTGAGATAGGTACGTAGCACATTTTTATACCCCCCAGTACCTCTGCTTCGCGACGCGACGATACTAACATTTGACACTCTCATAGCGATCACATACCCATTCGAGTGTTTGTATACCATCCTGGACATTCGTTAGCCAATTCCTGACCACCACGCAGTTGCCAAGACACGAACACAGCTCAACCGCAGGTTAGCCGAGGGAAAGAAGCTGCCATGGCCGAAATTCGGTAGAGAGTGGTATGCCGGCTGCACGACGAACATGATCGGTAACTCGGCGAAGGCCGGTATACGTATGTCACGCTGCTACGGCCTTGACTAGTTTGTTCGTGACCGTTGACAAGCAGCCAGGATTTGTTGCGTTCGACCAATACAAGAAGCTGCTCGCCGATCATGACGGCAAGATCTCTGGCCCGCGAACAGTAATAGCGGGCTTTGGAGCAGGTGTGACGGAGTCCTTGCTGGCTGTCACGCCGACGGAGAGTATTAAGACGACGCTGTGAGTTATAAACAAGAAATTCCTCGGACGCCAAAGGGTAAATGGCTAACCCAACGGTAAAATAGCATTGACGACAAAAAGTCGGGCAAGCCACGCATGCGTGGCTTCCTCCATGCAGTGCCGATCATCGCCCGAGAGCGCGGCATTCGCGGCTTCTTCCAGGGCTTCGTACCCACGACAGCGCGACAAGCAGCCAACAGTGCAACGAGGTTCGGCTCATACACGTTTCTCAAGCAGCTAGCTGAGAGCTACACTGCGCCGGGAGAGAAGCTAGGTACAGCTGGGACCTTCGGAATCGGCGGTCTGGCAGGCTTGATCACGGTATACGTGACACAGCCGCTAGACACCATCAAGACGAGAATGCAAAGTATCGAGGCGAGGACCACATATGGGAACTCGTTCCGGTGCGCGGCTATGATCTTCAAGCAGGAGGGCTTGCTGACCTTCTGGAGCGGTGCGTTGCCAAGGCTGGCGAGACTGGTGATGAGTGGGGGGATAGTGTTCACGATGTACGAGAAGAGTATGGAGCTCATGGACACGGTGGATCCTGAGAGAAAATATCTTTGAGGCAGAATTACACGAGCAAGCATCGAGATCTTGGTATTTACGGCGTCGCGGGCTTGTTTTCAATATGGGTTGCATATACCCTGTCTGGTTGGCTGGGAAAAGTGTCGTGGTATACAAGGTAGACTTTTGTACATCTGAGAAGCGCCTTTCCCGTTCTCTAACCTTGAACCAGAAACCCAAAACGCCTCCGTATGCAAATTATTGTACAGTCCTCGGCCCTTGAGGGACAAAATATCAACCAGCGCCATGTTAAGCCTTGAACCGAATCAGTCCTCCTAGCTTCTTCCCTATTCTTCCAAGCCACGATCGGTTGGGCGCCTCTTCGAGTTCCCTCATGAGGTCGGTGTAGTGCGTCGGGTTGCTCTTTGGTTGCATCAGCTTTCCGGCTATGGGATACTAGGAACAAGTCAGCTTGCGATCCTTAACAAACGAGGATAATGATCGCGCACCTTGGTCTGGTAACGGTTCTCTAAAAGCGAATACAGCGCGTTGACCTGTTTGACTTGAGCTTCGCTGGCAGCACTAGTCGACTGCGTAAGCTCCCTCTCTAACCGCTTCCCGACGACATCGTGGAGTTGGCAGTCTGGCCGGAGAGGATCCCGGGGCCACTTCGCGAGCGCTTCTGTAAAGGTTCGGTAGACGACCTGATACAATGTAGGTTAGCGTTAGCGCATAGTGAGTTTGGACGAATGTCAGCGAAAAACGTACGCTTCTAGTTGGGCCAGACATATTGGCAAAGCTGCATTATCCTCGACAATAATCGAACAGCATCAGTCGCAAATGTCGTCGTCCGACATCTCAAATCGATTAGAGCGCCACACATGGACAGCCACAGCAAGTGGGGTATCCAGTCAGACAAAAGGTTGATGATTGGCTCGGTAGGTATCCGAATCTCGCAGCTGCCCACTGCACCTGTTTGTCCTGTTCGGCCCAGATCCACGTTGTTCCAACGCCAAGTCCCTTTTCGTCAGCCGCCAGCAGCGGATCAGGCGGCGGCGCAGCCAGGAGTCCCTGCACTTGATTGCTTCATCATCATCCCCTTCCCGAACCTTCAATCAAAGCATATCTCACTTCAATTTTCCTGTCGAACCGCCACGCTCCCTTTTTCCTTAGATTTTGCTATTCTTCTACTACTCTGTTCCATTCTTGTTGGACGACGTCAAACGACTGCCCGATACGCGACTGTGGTACTTTAACTCACGGCGAAGTGGCAACACGGTGACGGACTCAATCGGTCGGTTCCATCTCAGCCATTTCGACAACTTACGATGGCAGGACGCTATGAAAGGGTGTGTAGATATGGCCCATGCTTATTCCATTATTGTGCATACTGACATTTGCTGTTGCAGGTAAACACCCACGATGACAATGAACCCGAAACGCCCACCGTTCCTACGCCAAGCCGGACAGATGCCGTACCCAACTCACCTCCGCCATCCTTCCACTCCCGCGCGTCCTCAATAATATCACAAGAAAGGGATGGAAGGGTAGATGCTACATTAGCGGACGCATTCGACACTGAGGGCGACGATAGCGAGGACGAGCCAGATGACCGACAGCGGTTAGTCCGTGGGAACTCGTTCCCTCTGAGCACCAACTCGGCGGAGGCTGGCAGCCAGACGAACAACACAAACTCGAGGCCAGCGGCCGTTGAGCGACCGACTCAGGTTTCACACCCTAGCGGACCGGCGGCACCATTCAGGGTTTATGGTGGCGGCATCCAGTCTGACGGCGTATTCTCAAACCTTGCAGCCAAGCCTGAGGCGGGCGCGGCTGAGAAAGAGGAGCAGCCTCCGGTATGTCACAAGTCCATTCCAAATATCAGCATATGTCAGTTACTAACATCGTTTACAGACCTATGAACAAGCAGCAGCAGACCAAGCGCCGCCCTACTGGGAAACGACCATTCTTGCGCCCGGTCTTGCCGGGCCCGATGAGGTGTACATCGATGGTATGCCCGTCGGATCCTTCTTCAGCTTTATCTGGAACGGCATGATCTCCATGTCTTTCCAGCTTGTAGGCTTCCTCCTCACCTACCTCCTCCACTCGTCACACGCGGCAAAGAATGGTTCACGCGCTGGACTCGGTGTTACACTTATTCAGTATGGTTTCTACATGAAGAACAATTCCGGGTCAGGAGCAGGCGGAATGGCAGGCTCAGAAGGCGGCGACGGGTATGCGAACCCACCGGACCCAAACGCGCACGACTTCGATCCGAACGCTGTTGCGAACGGCGGTGAGGGTGGTGGCGGCGTTTCAGATATCGCTAGCAGCGAGTGGGTTGCCTATATTCTTATGATTGTCGGGTGGTTTATTCTCATACGGGCGGTAAGCGACTATCTGAGGGCGAGGAGGCATGAGCAACTGGTGTTACAGAGTCCGGATCGGGGCCTGGGCATTCCTATCATTGCCGAGGGCGAAAGGGCTGAGACGGTGGTATAGACCAGTCTTTTCAGGGATTTTATTCTCGTTTGGGCTAGGGATTGGAGCTGAAGATGAAAGCTCTTTTATACAGGCGATACTCCCGCATCGGTATGGTTCTCTATGTTTGGCGCAAACGGTTTAGTGTCACGACCATTCTTCCCCGTACTCCTGTCATTAGGATGACATGCTTTTGTGTCACTTTCGTGAACAGGTAGGTTGTCGTGCGTGGCCTCTGGATCGCCAAGTAATCGTACCACCTCTTACATATGGATCGCCAAGTAATCGTACCACCTCTTACATATCTGGATCAGTTCTTTGCCATTAACAGCCTTAGGGACGGTCATCAACATGCAGATCGGACAGGTTCCCAATGTGCCCTCAGGCACTGTCGCGCAACTTATGAGGGGCAGCGGGGTAGCTCCAACTACGTCAGTCCCGAATCATCACCACACATCTAAACGACCTCGACTGTTATTAGGACCAGACTGATGTTACACCACTTGGATCGATGTAGAAAGTGTACTTCCACAAGATAAATCTACCAGAGCAACGCACACGGCTGGCCCGAACCGTTTCCGAAGGGAATAGATTTCCACCAAGACACTGGACCTGCTGAGCCTAGCCACACAATTTCGGAACTCTTTCCGGCCTTTTCAAGACCGACTTGCACACCCAGTCACTTTGTTGCCGCGGCAGCTCAACGTTCATTCGCCGCCGCTTTCTGCATTAATCGACCGAGGACTCCTGAGGAAAGCTGGCTGCACTTAGACGATATCTGTTCTGGTCCATCGCCTCCCCTCTCCTCCTTCGAGTACCACAATCATCTGCCTATCGTCCTCCACACCCCAACACCCTCAACACGATGGCCTGGCGCAGCTCCGGGGCAACCAACAGGGACTTGATCGAGAACCTCTGGAATAACAAGCTCATCAAGGATGCCCGAGTCAAAGAAGCCTTCGTCAAGGTATTATCCACAACTCTGCGCTCTCCCATCCCCAACGATCCCTAACATGGTCCAAAAAAGGTCGACAGAGCCCACTACGCGCCCTCGCACCCGTACGAGGACAGGCCCCAATCCATCGGCCACGGCGCCACAATCTCGGCACCGCACATGCACGCCAGCGCCGTCGAGAGCCTGCTGCCTTACATCCTCCCGTCCGAGACGAATCCGGCACCCCGCGTGCTCGACATCGGTTCCGGCAGCGGGTACCTCACGCACGTGCTCGCCGAGCTGGTCGGCGAGAAGGGCACCGTCGTCGGGGTGGAGCACATCCCCCAGCTCGCCGAGCTGGCAGAGCGCAACATGGCTAAGTCCGCCGAGGGCAGGGCGTTTCTGGCGAGCGGGCGGGTGAAGTTCCGCGTCGGGGACGGGAGGAAGGGGTGGGTCGAGGAGGAGGCGAGGGAGGGTGAGGAGGAGACGGTGTCGAGGCGCGGAACCGGGTGGGATGCTATCCATGTCGGGGCGAGCGCGGTGAAGGTCCATGATGAACTGGTGGCGCAGCTGAGGGCGCCTGGCAGGATGTTTATCCCTGTTGACGATGATGAGAGTAGGGCTGAGCAGCATATCTGGACTGTGGACAAGGATGGCGAGGGGAGGGTCGAGAAGAAGAAGATGTTTGGGGTTCGGTATGTCCCTTTGACTGATGCACCGAAGTGAGCACTTTGGGGTTACTGTGGGACGGTCTGAAGAAGAGTATGACTATTTTCTCCTGACTGGGTAATGGAGGCTCGGAACTCTGGGCTTGATGCAGATTCTCTTCAGATTATTAACCTCTGTTGTGGACTTAAAATGAAGACTCGTATTCTGTTTAATGGTCATCCCATTGTTTCTGCCACCCTTGTTTTCAACTTACCTTCGTCTAGCTGTGTGTTCCTTGATGTTCTCGCTCTTTCCTTGGTAATGTACTGATAACCTCGAAGACAGAGAACGAACACGCTGTTATCAATCAGTCAAATGAGTGTGGCGCTATTTGAGTGTCCTTCTCCAGTCATGCGCTGAATACCGCAGTGGTACGGTCTTGTTACGGCACAAAACGACACAGTGGCTTGCCTTCTCCTTCGGCATAGGTCACGCCAGACATATATCTTGTGATAGACATGCATAGTAAAGCAATCAGTGGGTGTTGTGTATATCCCTTCCTTGATTACTACACGGCATTGTGAACCATAGGCGACTGTCTAGCCATAGGAGCCAGAGGATCAAGACATGCCGCGACTAATATCAGGGAGACTGATTCTGTGTCACGTAGATCCAAAGGTACATAAGAGCTATCGCGAGAATAAAACCGTCACCGCATCCCTTCTCGCCAGTAGAGCTGCAGTAATGCTCCTTGTAGTCGAATGTGAGCAGATGACTTACGCCGCGTGATGCACATCCCTGAAGCTGCGTCGTATGGGCGGAGATATCTCACAGAATGCTTTCTGTCATATTGCTGGTATCAATGGCTAGGGTCAACTTGAGAGAGGAACCGCTCCGGCAAGAAGTCAGATATGTAATCGAAAGTCCCATATCATCGCTTGGTGTGCCCGTGGCTAGGGTATCATAGATAACCCTCGACCCAGTACCCTTTGCAGCAACCCTTTGATGCTCGATCGTCTTCCTGAATGGACTGGGACGGGGAACCCGGGCTATGCCCCTGCCATAGTTGCTGCCGGTGTCTTCAAAGACAACTCTTAGGTCCGGGACTTCGACCCAGGTGCTCTGCCGACTGTCGACGACTGTCGAGATTCCAAGTATCAAGGTCGCTCCATAGTGCCCCTGCCGACTGTCGACGACTGTCGGAATACACATCCTTAGACCCAAGCACGTACTTGTGTGCTACGAAGGTCCGCTTCTTTCTTCCACTTGCGATCTTCATTCTAAACCTTTCACAACTGGACGGCCATCTCCAGGCTTTCTTCAATTCTCGTCAACAACATCGCATAGTTGACAGCTTCTTTCGAGTACTCAGACAACCCCAAGTCTCGGAAAGGAGAATCGCAGCCAGAAGAGCAACGTCAAGCTCACCATCAATTTTTCGACAACCAACTCCGCATCCAAAGTTGCCGCAAAGATGGCATCCCAGCAAACATCTGCCAGCATGGAGCAAAGCAGCAGCCATGAGGTGGCTCATAGCATGACGACCACCGGTACCGGATCGGTCGCGACTACAGGTGACACGGTGACCTCTGCCGAGATCGGTGCCGCCACGGTCGGAGAGAATACCGCCGAGACGCTGGTGGTGGTTTCAGAGAACTCCCATGTCCACCATGCCCCAACCCTGGTGGATGCAATCCGACTCTTCCACAATATCTACACCTTCATCCTCGCCCCGGCCTTTGCCCATAGAGGTTGGTCCGAAGCTACTCCCCCATGGGCGCAGTCCTTCCCGGCCCGCGTTAGAGGCATGGTTGACATGTTTGACTCCCTCGAATTCGACGAGCTCAACGGTGAGCAGCTTCGAAACTGGTTCGCAAGCTTTGTGAAGATGTTCTGCGAAGATGAGATGAACGTCCTCAGCGCCCAATGGGATACTCGACCAGGAAAGTTTTTCGACCCCGAAAAGTATGGCTTATGGTGTCGACATCAGTGGAACGCCACCCTGGAGCCTTGGGTTAAGCACGTGTACGCCCATCGAAATGAATGGGCATGGGGTGTAGATGGTGGCACCAGAGGCTTAGCGGGCTTTATCGAGGCTGTAGCGCTATGGGCGCACTCGTTCTGCCAAATGTTAAAAACCTCTTGGTCATATAGGATCATCCTTCCCGGACTGCCTCGGGCATACGCGAAGGTGCTTTACCATCGCGCATGCTGGGAGATGCAAGAATACCTGTACAAGTGGGCACTTCGCGTTCAGACTCCGGTGGTCATCCCATCCATCGTTATCCACGCTCCTGAATCCCCTCGGGCCCTAAGCGCTGAGGTCATTCATTCGGAATCGGAGCATAGCGACGATGCCATGGCACCACTCTATTCGACAGATCTTGCCGCCAATGACAATGCCACCAATGACAACGCCACCAATACGGACGCCTCGAACGGCAACGACACCGTCAACAGCAAAGACTCCTCCGAAGGTAATGAAGTTCCCAACGGCAATGAAGCCTCCAACGGCAATGGCACCAATGCTGAAGCTGCGGCGGAGGATGCGGAGGATGCGGAGCGTGAATGGTTCAGTCAGCAGATGCTCAACCTCCAGCTGTAATACTAACCAGAGAAGAAGTAAGGACCGGATAGCTGTTCGTTCTTACTCGTCTTCGCCGGTCACACTCAGGTTGTTCCATCTGCCTGGTGTCGGACTGTTGCTCTGCGCATTGCTTTCTGACGAGAGGGCTCCACGATCGGCAAATGCGAATCGACTTGTGGAATCATGGTCGAGAGGTTCCTTGGAAGGTGTTTTGAGCATTGGGTCCCAAATAATTGAAAGAGGTTCTCTTCGTGGATCCTAGTACCAACACATGAATGGGATCGGTTAGTGCACCCTGTCTTGCGTTCAACGACCTCCATTCCCCCGTCCTGGTGCTGACCATCTCAGACGTTCAGTCCCAAACAAGTTCTGCTCCATTCCACAAGAGTCTCAGCTCATTCGAAAGAAGAACAAGAGTGGTTATTCAGGCAGTCTACTCAGGAGGACGTGCAGATTGGAGGATGGCCGCAACTCGATGACGCGGAATGCGTTTTCACAGGGACAAGGAACACGGTTAACGCGATGGTTTGCACTGCCATTAAAATGACGAGTTGTATCACATAGCTGCCCCCGGGCTCTATAGTCAAAAACACACAAATTCGTCGTGAATCAGACATGACAAGTGACGTCCATGCCCAGTGCCAAACTTGGAAATGGCCCGAGTACACGAAGTCTAAAGTGGATTCCCAGAGCTCGCCATTGGTTGGCCACTGTAGCTTGTCAGCTTCGGCAGTGAAGCGGAGAGCTGTCGCAGTCGACATAGTAATTCTTGGCATCGACAAGGTAAGATCCACCGTCCCTTCGACATCCAACTCAGCCACACTGCCAGACGCATTTCCCTGATGTTCAGTTCCGTGAAGACACATCTATCGCACAGCGGCTGAAACCAGAAGAAACCAGTCTGCAAATGGGCAAGTTCTCGTGTCAAGAGCAGCACCAAAATAACAGCAGCCAGCTTCACACAGCCTCTGCCAGCTGACGACTCTGTTTGCCATGTCCCACTTGAGAGACAACGAGGAATGATTGTGACAAGCGGACGTGCATCACAAGAGGGATGAACATCGCAACGGTTTTGATGCCGTACCTACGGATGGCACTTTTCTGAAACATCGCAGTCACTGGTAGACAAGCTCCCGTCAACTACTGCCTTATCTTGAGCGAACGATGGTAATACCTGATCAACAATATCCGGATTTCTAGAGCTCATTGCCATACCCACGATTTGAACTTCATCCCGACCACGGTGGAGTTTTGGCTTGTTCAGTCCTGACTGTCCCTCACATAGGCCCAGCTTGTCGGTTTTCACGATTATATCCCAGCAGAGCTGGCTTCGTGAGGGCCAAAACATGGCCGGCCATGTTGAAGCAAGGTCGATGTCCGACCTGAAGGAGCTTGCAGACAATCCACCCCAGTATCCTGTAAACCCCGCGGAGATACCGAGGGAGGCTCTGACATTGTATATATCGAGAGTTCCAGGCTCAAGAGGTACGTCGTTTGAGTATCAGTGGGCCGTCGTATGTCCTGCCTAACGCCTGTCTAGATGTCATACTCTCGCCCCTGAGACCGCAGGTCAAGAACGTTACGGGAGGGGATGTAATCCATTCTCTATACTACGTCCACCTAGATCTACCTTCAGACGAACAATCAGTCGTGCCAAAGTCTGCAACTGAGAGGAGTCCACAAACTGTAATCCCACGGAAGCCCTTACCCAGCACAGCCAGAGTTGCCCTACTGGATAATCGATCGTCTGGGACAGCTTCGACATCACCCCCACAGCCGGTTGCGGCCCTCCCGGCACAGCCTGAGGTGCCGTCCCTACAGGTTCCTGCCCCTGGACTTGGACAACAAGACACACTGTACGATGCTCCCACTCTAGCCCAACCTGGGCCTACTTCAGCATACCAACCGGTCCCGCTTAAACCACTTAAACCACTTGGGCCACGGCCAATGGGAGATCCGGCCGTGCCGGCCAGAGATGGGCATGTCTTTGGAGCATCACCTCCACGAATGCCTCTAAGTGCGCCAGCATTGTCCGCAAGGGGTCAAGGCCCGACGGTGCCTCATAACTCACGGCCTTCAACTTCCGACTCGGGGCATCATACCACGCCGTTCCCACTTCTGCGCTCAATCTCGCCGACCAAACCACAATATAGGCCGACATCCACGCCTTATACCCTGACATTGATCCGACGCGATCCGACATCCGGCGACCAAAAGAACGTCGCACGGATAACGTCATTTCAGACCAACATCCCTACCCCCGACATGGCAGACCCAACTCTATCGCCCGAGAATATGCCTCGACCCGATCCGCCGACTGTGCACATTCGCATCGAAACACTCGGATACGCCAAGTTCGGCAACTGGCCGACTCGAGCAGCGCTGGACAAGTTTGCCGCAGAGGGTAACCTCAATCTGAAACCTGGTGAGACCTTTGTAGATGGACCTGGGCGACGGAGCAGAGGCACGTCATTCAACATCCCAGGTCCTCTCGAACAGGGTTTCAATAGGCAGGTCAAGATGGCTTACGCAAAGACGTGGACATCAAATATCAAGAGCGCATTCCATATACGACAGAGGTCTCAGGGTAAAGAGCGTCGGCACAGCGAGACCGATGGGCAGACATTCGCAACCGACGACCTAATGCCTCCCCGAGCGCCCGCAATGCAAGGCGCAATGCAAGGTCATCAACGTCAAGTCAGCACTGGCAGCACTGGCAGTGCCGAGTCACTTGGTTCCGGTTCTGGAGGGCCCACATCATCAAGTATGCACGGAGGAAGGCCGTCGATGGGAGACATATTCGGCACGTCGCCGAGTTCCCCTTCGTCGCCAATTATCACACGTTCCGGACCAGGCCTGAAGCCGAAGGGGTACGTCTTTGCCTCGCCCTGGGATGGGCGGTGTGAGTTTCGCACGGGCAGGGCCGGAAGGAGTCTGGAGTGTCGGCATGTACTTGGGTCTTCAAGTGCGGGATTCGAGACTGCTACTGAAGGACATGGGGCAACAGGCACGAAACCTGTCAGCGAACTGAGGTTTAACCTTCCGGGCAGCAGTGAACGAAGCAGGAGTGCAGGGACTGGACAGAGACATGCGCGACATAGCTTTCACGGCAAGTTTGACAAGCTGTTAAAGCTGGATCCGAGACAACATCAGGATAGTAGTGACGACGAGGAGGACGACGATGTGGCATTGGACTTGAGTCTCGGCCGCGAAAGAGCCGGAGGTGGAAGCAAAGGAAACAGAGCGAAATTGGGCAAGCTAATCATATACGATGAGGGCCAGAAGATGATAGACCTTGTTGTGGCTGCTAATATCGGGGTGTGGTGGGCCACATGGGAGAGGGCGAGCGCGTAGCATGGTTAGGGCGCTATAATGAGACAGTGGACAGCTAGATACGGTATCATCCTTGAAATTGAGCGGGCATAACTGAAACCGGAGCACCCTTTTCCAAGAAAATCCATATCAATACAAGGATGGATGGATGGATTATATTTCGCCCGGAGGCACTAAGCCTAAAGGGCCATTGCCCGCTAATTACATCCGATTCGCCCACTTTGCTATGGTCTCGTACAAGCCCCTGCGTTTCCCTCTGTGTACCTCTACCCAATACC